>JAQQRF010000562.1:252540-293192 GCA_030523145.1 Trissolcus brochymenae
ATTTTCAAAGGAAAATAAAAATAATTGTTCAAGAAGATCAGATATAAGAATTCGGTTTCGAGATTTGATTTGAAGCAAAAATCAGAGGCGCAAAATATATCAGATGCGCTTTATTTCAACATCCGGAAGGGGATTGCCGAGATTCGTTTAGGCAGAGAATTTAACAAGGGTTCGAGGCTGAACGCTACTCGACGCGTCATTATGCGCAGAGCAAAGGGTGCGTATGCGTCAGAAGAGCCGAACTTGGCTGTGGACTATGAATAGGCCCACCTGTTGCGGCCATTTACCCCATGCGATGCGATCGCGCGCGTCACCACCCGTTTTCACTGCCCGATTGCTTCGCTGATATGTCATCGATGTAAACTCCGCTAAAAACCACCGCGTTTTCGTCACCTTTTTTTCCTCTCGGCCTTTTCATCACCACTTTCGATTTTCAAACCACGATTTTATCGCGATGATTCACTCATGGGTTAACTGCAATTTCCAAAATAATTTTTTTTTGTTCAAAAGTTAAAATAACAATACAAATTCGAGTCATTTGAAAAGATATACTTTGTGAAAAAATATCAATCATAAACTTATTTTGTTCAATTTTTTTGTAATTTGGCTTTTCCTGTTTCAATAATTTTGTTGAAACAAAAGTGATGGGTATTGAAAATCGCACCTCCGGAAATTTCTCACGTGCTTTGGTCGCACGATGGCAAGCGGAACAGAAGGAAACAAAAACATCGACAGAATGTATTATTCCCGCGCGTATCACTTGCCGAGCGCACTTTCGCCTTTGAAAAGCGGCGCATTTAAGCACGAGAGCTTTTCAGACACGCAAAACAATGTAATGGCGATTCCGATCAGTCTTTTAATGCTCGTAATATCCGTAACAATTAAACTCTCTTTAAAAACAACTGGACGATATAATGAGAATAGACAAACAATCGCTTGTATATATATAACCCGAATATATCCGATTTAAAGAATTGTGTAGAACATCGGGTGTTAATTATTTCATGTTTTCATTTTTACTTTTATTCATGATGTGCCTGCAAATTATGATATATTATTCGACGACGCTATAGCCGCCATTCCAATCATTTATCATATTTTATTCAGTATCTCATTGCATTTCAAAACATTGCTTGAATTCTGAAAGAGGTATATATGGAAAACATATATATACATATATGGTATTTCATTGGAAGATAAACTGATTACCAAACCAAACAAAAATTAACTAATTAATTAATCGATAGAAAATTCGTAAACAAAAAGTTTACTTTTTTACAGTTTAATATAAAATTGAAAGTGAAATTAATTTTCCCATTTGTTGAAAAAAGAAACCTTAAAATCGGTTGAAAAATCAAGATTTGTTCTTGCAACAAATTATGTGATCCGATCAATGTAAAAACTAAAATTCCATTGGATAGCAATCACAAAACGAGAATCAGGTCAACGCGAGAGGCAAAATGTTGGAATTAGGAATCGTGACTGGTGTAAAAGCTAAGCAGGAATATTGATATTGGTGATGATCCCTTGGCGTGACCGGAGAGATTTCTCGACCATCTGGCGCTTGCATCAGCGTTCAATGACAACACAAGGGACCTAAATTGTAAACAGAAGTGCGTGGTAATGACGTCCTCCTTAGAGGTACTTAACTAATGAAACCATAAACTCCAAATGCTAACGAGCGGCACGTTACATGAATTTAGATAAACTTTTTTGAAGCAGCGCCTCCGGCTAGTTCAATTCGACCGTATTAAGTTACACGACGGCACGCGATCGCCTCGCAGCTGGATGAACAACAGCACGAATCAATTTGTTCTTTCCATTTCGATGGTCTCGTGAATCCAAAGGGTAACATGAAACCATGTATGTTTTGGAAATTAAAAAAAATTACTTGCCGTTTGATAAACTAAGGACAATCCTACTATCTCCTTGTTCACTATTTTGATTTTTTTTTGTTTTTTTAGAAACAATAAAGGGAACTTCTTAACATCTGATTGAAATTCGATGAAATAAAAATTTAAATAAATATTTCTATGACGAGGTTATGGAAGTTTTGTAAATAAAAATAATATCAGAATATGAAAATAAAATAGCAACAAAAGTCAGTAAAAGCAGGACGTATTGCAATATAGCGATAATATGAGATTATTATTACCCTGGATACTATGATATGCACCCTCCTGTAAAACTTGTTCCAGACTTTTGCACTAGAAGATGTACAAATAATGAAAACGTTAGTTATATCGCACAGAATGCTATATTGTCATAGCGCCCAAACCAGAGCGTTTATAGTTTTTCTGGTATGCGACGCCTGCCCTTGTTTTTTATGAATTTCAAATACATTGCAATTTGAAATTATAACACTTCACTAAATCTTTCACTTCTAAATATTTGAATTAGGATGAACAAATTTTTAATTAAAAAATATTTATAAACATTGACCGGACTTGATTTAGTCATTGTACATTTATGACTTATTTATCATATACATACTACAAAAGTTAATATAAGAGTATTAAAGTTATGTCAGTTAAAAATATTTTATGAAATAGTTATAAAAAAAAGTTCTAACAGTAATAAAATAACTGTAATTGTTTATGTTCTTTTTATATTTCAATTTGTTATAAATGATACAAGTTTTTTTATCTTCAAAGGATGGATTAAAAAATCTGTAAAAATCATGTGCACGACTTGACACAATTCAAACGCGTATCAGTAGTATATCACATGTTGGTTTGACATTAGTTCGGACCAACCTTGGCAGATCGTAATTGAAAAGACGTCCGTGAAGGCAAAATCGCGACCCGCATAGGCTCTTGTTCTTGAAATCAAGCTGTCTACACCTTGAAAATAAGTGTGCTATGAATATTAAAACGTCTGATTAAACGTTTATCAATGGTGTCAGTTAAAAAAAACGTTCGCTACGAGAGAAACCAAAATTGTATTCGTCCTTCATCCTGGAAGCAAATCCTGCCAATTATTCTTTTTTGGTGCATCAAAAAAGTCGTCAGCAAATTACCCCATTGAATGTCCATCCAAAGACGTCCTCGGAGAAAATCTGCAACTTTTAAGTGACTTGCATCGGCAGGACGCCTATCCTGCAGGGTCCAGACCAGAATGAAATAGAATGCCTAGCTTGGCCAATGACAGAGGAGCCTCAGGATTTGGGTGCGCGCGCCGCCGAGGGCGTATCTTTCTCGGTGCACCTTCCCCTACTAGCCCGGGCGGTGAGGCGACCATCAGAGGGGAGAGCGTGGCATAATATAGGTTCCACGAAAAGCGTCAGAATTAGTCAGCAACAGTGAGTGCGCCTGCGTGGTTGCCCGAACGGTCCCAACTGTTATAAATGGGTTCGCTCCTTCGGACCCGAACTCAGAAGACATGAAGTCCGTCTGGGAGTTGGAGGCTGACTGGAGTATCCAAGTTGACCACTCCTGGTCACAAGTTTCTGGATCTGGTCGTCAAGTCTGGACCACATCACCATCCCCTGGCCCATTTCTATCGGGTTGCTGAAGTTGATCCGGACCAACCATGGCAGTGCAACTCACAGTCAGACGAAGGTTTCCCTATCTGGAGATGAAGAAGACCGACGTCTCCAACTGGCACCATCTGCTCGTCCGCAAGATCCAGAGGTTTGCAACGCAGACTTCTGGCAGGTTCGATGGAGTAGGCTGAAACAACCGGCCAAATTTGGACAACCATTGACCTTGACCTTGAGGTACCTGAGACTTCCGGGGACCTTCATCGCTGACTGAAACTCACTGATTGAAGACTTGTAGGCATTCAGGTACTACGAAAAGAAATTCCTATTGTAAGACTGAAACACTTGCCTCGAGTCGTGGGAGATTGTAAGCCAATGCAAAGCCAACCAGTATTATTATCGCTTAAGGATTTGTCTTATAGTTTTAATGATCCGCCGAGGCTATTATAATAGGGGCTCGTGATCAAGTCAGTCATTGATTATGCAAGGGGGGAAAATTTGTTGTAGCACTGAAGAATCGAAAAATCAATTTAAAAAATTGAACAACATTACAAACGGAACAGGTGGCAATATTGACAGTATTAAGCACGTTCATCTAACAAACCGCAATATCAGAAAATAGTGACCCAGTATACGATAGTGATAAAAATACATTACGGTGTGAATTTTTCTAATCTTAGACCGAAATCATAGTGGGAATCTTGAGATTTCCACTATGCAGGCCACAATTCAATGCAATTTTGTGTGTTATTTGTAATCCAACATTGTAACCATTGTGTAATCTTAAAACGTATCATTTTTGTGCTTTTTTGCGAAACTCATCAATCTGATTGACCGTTTGGTGAAGTTTTTCATCCAGTAGATGAAAAGTTTCACGAAACTAAGACTGATGAGTTCTGCAATTCAAAATGTACAGACTTTTGGGCTTCTTTTAATTTGATATTCAAAGAGAAATATCGCCTACTATGCATTCAATGCAGCCCGTGAATGTAAGATGCCATAATATTATAACAAGCCAAATATTGAAAACCAAATGTAATCGTTAATTTTAAACTTGAGTTCACTTTTAGGTCGGTTCTAGTCATAAAAATAGAATCCCCGTCTTAGGACATGTGCCAGTATTATAAATATTTAAGAAATGATGGATTGTTTGTCGGTCACTGAATTTATGAATGAAAAATGATAGTTAGATAGATTATTTATTATTATTTTTAATCAAGCTAAAATGAATCTTAGTTGCAACAAATAGTCATAGAAATTATACAGATAAAAAGGATATCAATTTATTTCATAATTACAGATTTCAATTTTCATCCATCAAATTTAGTGACTTCGATTCATGGTAATAATAATTAAATAATAATAATAATTTAAGCACGAAGTGCCTCCCGTGATAACAAATCTCTAGTCCTTGTAAAATAACTAGTCACCGAGAGACCAAAGTTCATTTATTATTAACAATTATATTAGAACCTGCTATAGATAATTTTCTGAAACAATTCAATTTAACTTAAGTGCAAATTTTCACTGCAGGAAAAAGTCATTAAAAAATTATCAACGAAATGCAAGTCTAGTCACTTAATAAATCCAGTCATTTGAAGTTAATTTAGGTTTACGTGGTTTGTTTACGTATGTGTATTCTGATCTAGTCAGTTTAGAATATAGGTCTCGGAATTTCCCTGTGAAATTTCGGTTTCAGCTAAATTTACCAAAGAATGAGTAAAAGTTACAGAAACTAGTCACAACGTAATCTCTAGTCAGACGAAAAGTCAAAGAATCAAATTTGGTCTAGTCAGTATTAATAGATAGTTTGTACCAAAGTTAAATTAAAAGTAAAATTTAGGTCAGTTCAAACGTCCTTAATCTAGTCAAGTCAAAAAAAGTGGAAAGAAACAAAATATTTGTAAATTGATAAAGATGCAATAATATAATTTTTTCAAAGTTGTCTCACAACGAATTAAATAAAATCAATTTACTAGTCAATGAAGATCGTGAAAATGAAATAAAAATACCAAAGAGGGTGAATCTTAAATTAAGGAGAAAATTTGGTGGCTGTGAGTCAAAAAAATTTTAAATTTGTGCAACTAAAGAAAATCAAAAAAGGATAAATTAAAAAATGTGCACAAGCTGGAAAAATACTGCCATTTAGACTAGTTCCAAATTTGTAATTTAATTAAACCGAGAAACAATCAAAAAGTCTCTTGTAAGTCTCTTCTAAGTCATCAGATCTAAGTCAGTCGTATAATTTTGAGATTAAATTAAGATTAACTTAAAAAATTATTTAAATTATTATTTAAAAATATAATATATTGAAAAATATATGAAGAGTGGAATCTAGTCATTGGTTCACGAACAAAGGTCTGAAAAATTTTGCAAACAAATTACTCCAAAGTTGATTAGTTCATCTCTGGATTTTTTTCATGCAAATTTAGTAAGACAAATTTTGATCTCAGTTTGTGGGCGAGTACTTAAGCTAGTCATGCGTAATTCTAAGTTAATCAAGTTCTAGTCATTTTAGTAATTAAGTATATAACCTAAGTTATTCATAAACTAATTTAATTAAATACATAATATTCTAGTTTTACTTGTAAGGATAATCAATATAAGCTTGAAAATGTAATCATACAACATAAAGCTGTATCCTAAGATGAAAATATGTGTACTATAATAACAAAAATTTATGTACTAACAATAATTATTCACATATATTCAAATGACATAATTGTAATAAAACTATTTATCCAGAGTGCGATTTTTAAATTTATGTGTGAAATCAAAAAAATCAAACAAAAATCTAAAAAAAATTGTGTGGAAAACATGTATCGTGTGCCGTTTGAATTGTGTTAAATAAAAGTGTAGAAAAAAAATTGAACTTTTATTTTGAATCATCCTTTGAATTCTGACAGATTTTATCCGACTTATTTTTCATGGCTTGATTTTCAAAATATGTTTGCGTTAAGACAACATTTTCTTCATGCCAGTTCGAAACTTTGTGAATTAAAATATTAAACTTATTTCCCGCTAACAGTAGATGGCAGCATCTCTAAATAAAATAACGCTATCTAGCGATGAAAAATAGTACTACAAAAGAAATCTACTTGACCGACTGCTGCAAAGTAGAATTACAGTTTTCTCTTATAATCATGGCGCTCTCCAATCTCACAACGAGTGGAGTATGTTTATTATTGAATAATACGTATAATAGATTAGTGTTATGGAACGGAAAATTAAGAATATTTAAAAAATCGTATCAGCCTTCAACCCTGATCAGTAGTACACTGCTCAATGTTTGCTTCAAACGTGAAGGTGAATTTCTTCAACTTAACCTATACCTTTTTATGCCACTGCATTATCTTTGATATTTAAAACACATTGTTTTGAATGATTAATTAAATAAATTTTAGTCAACTTGATCAACAATTGTATCAGTTTTACATTAGTTAAATTTGTTACTGATTAAAATTTTCTATAAATTTTATTCTGTTTAATAAATTTTTAATCATGTTTTGTTCTGTTTGTCAAATAAATTTTATTAATTTTTACAGCAAGTACGAATAAGTTCGTATCTTTTGATGAGATTGTGCGGAGAAGAAGAGACGAAGCTAAAAGAACGGTAGTTGTTCAAATTCAAGCAAAAAATGGAGTGAACAAATTGATCCATCATTGTTTACAGTATGGTAAAATCAACAATGTTCATTATTACAAACTGTCAAAAAATTGGGTAATTGTTAAAAAATTATTCTATTTCAAATATTTTCAAATTTTTTAATTTTTCAAGTTAAATTTGACGATAATGTTTAATTACAGCACCATGCACTGTTGGAGTTTGAATCACCCAAAAGCATTGAAAATCTTTTAGAAAGTGCCTCTTATACTGACTTGAATGCCTCAGTTCCAACGTATTCACATTTTTTGTGGTTGAAAAATGATATTCTTACGAATCAAACAAAATTTACAAAACAGCAATCGTACGACAAAATAATACAGTATCAGAGCACAGTTATTGAAGACGAAGTTTTACGTAAGATCAATAATATTGACAACGTGAGTATTCTTAATAAACTTGCAAACTGTCTTTTTTTTTGCCAAGATGAACTTACAAATCATTGTTTAACATTATGCAGCTGTCAAGTCAGATGGTAGCCTTGCACGAGTGCCTCAAATTGGACGAGACTGACGTCAGACTTCGATTTGTAACTGCATATCAAATTGAAAAAAGTATATCATGCCTGTTCCCAAATGTTCAAGTCTTGCCATTTGGATCGTCCATCAATGGATTTGGCAAACACGGGAGTGATTTAGACTTGGTGATGAGTTTCAACAATTTGCAACACGTTAGTAGAATTGATTTTTAATTGTATTTGTATACACTTGATTTGAAATGATTGATCAAGATTGATTGTTTAAAGTCGAGCAACGATTCCAAATTGGTACTTCACACAAAGTCATGGAACGATGAAAAAATGAAAACCAGATTGTGCATGGAGACCATCGCTGACCAACTAAAACACCTTTTGCCAGGAATCATAAATGTTCGAAAAATTTTGAACGCTCGAGTTCCCATCATCAGATATTCTCAAATGTTCACTGGCTTGGAATGTGATCTCAGCATGACCAATATGTAAAGTATCAAGTTTTCTTAAATCGAAAGATGACCTTTGAACTGACAACTAAAATATGTTACAAATTCTAGGACAGGTGTTTACATGTCGGAACTGCTTTACTTGTATGGAGAACTTGATAAACGAACCAGGCCTTTGGTTTTTACAATCAGAAAATGGGCGGCTCAGATGGGACTGACGTATGCTGACGCTCCAACGGAACGGGTCACAAATTTTTCCTTAACCCTGCTGGTTATATATTTTTTGCAACAACAAAAAATCCTTCCAACTTTGAAGAAATTACAACAACTTGCAGGTAAGCAACAGAACGTTATTTCTGGTATTGTTTCTGATATTGATAATATAACTTTTGTTTTGTTTGGGACAGATTCAAAAGACGTAAGGGAGGCAGACCACAATGTGGATTGTACATTTCTGCGTAATTTGAACAATTTCTCCGAACCGAGGAACACCAGCCAAAGTCTCAAAGACCTTCTCATAGAATTCTTCAGGTTCTATGCGATTTTTGATTTCGTTAACTACGCGATCTCAATCAGAGAAGGCGACCGACTAAAAAAGCCAGATTTTTCGCCGCTCTACGTCTGCAATCCTTTGGAGGTTGGACTGAATGTGAGCAGGAATGTGTCACTGAAAGAAGTCAATCAGTTCACTACTGTGTGCAATTTGTCTGCACAAATTCTGACAAATACTTCCAAAAGTGACAATTTGGTGAACATTTTTGATCCCAAGATTTTACCTTCGAGATGCAATAAGACTTTCACTGTAAATATCCAGAACATCTTCGACGAGGGAAAATGTGATAGCTCTAATCAAAAAACGCAAAATACTGATAAACAAAAATTCAGTAAAAAAGCTCACAACACGTAATAGATAGTGACTTTGCTAATCTGGAACCTGTATATAATTTTTTTTATCTATTTGAGATTTTTCTATGTTATGTAAATATTTGTAGAAATTAAAGAGAAAGCTCGATTTGTCTAACGGTCGTCTCTCTTTTGTAACATTTGCCTCACAACATTGAATGAAATTTGTTTTCATCCATTTCACGATGAATAGGGGTTGGAAAAATAATTAGAAGACGTGTTTTTTTAACGTGTATATTTCAATATGTATATGTATATTATCATCAGAAAATCATTGACACCTTCATTACATAATCATTAAATACACAAGTTTTGTAACAAGAACTTCGTACATTTGACTGATAACCTCTGTTCAATTGCGATTGTACAAAGTTCATCATCATCGATCGAGAGTTTGAGTACAAATTGATCGGAACATACGAGCTTAAAAATAAAAGTGCTGATGAATCTGGTATAAATAAGCCCTAACGAATGGCTTGGCGAAACGGATATTATTTTGATTAAACCTTTTGGATTACTATACAACGCACAATAAAATGTTCAAAGGTGTTTAACAAAAATAAATGTTCAATAAACGATAACAGTATAACATCGTGCGGTACAAACATCACACAGACCGTCTCGTTACATTACATCCATTTCCGGTAGCAATTCCGATAAAACATTTCCCCAGGCTTTTCCGGCTGGCTCTCTCTTTCTCATTCTTGAAACTCCATTAAATATTTATTATGAATTTCAAGATAAATCTTGCTCCGAGCCACGTTCGGGGCGTCTGAAAAATATTGGCATTGTTCAGAGGGGCCCACAGTGGCCGAGGGTTTGCATTTCGAAACGATGAATCGGTTACTATACTTCAAAATTTTCCTCTTACACTAATTTCATTAATTTGTTTATAAAAGTCATTTCAACTTTGAAGTGCATTGTACACTATGACACTGTCTGGTTTTGAGCAATGACGGGCATCTCGAATCTGATCACAACGATTAGTACTTTCAATTGCACAATTATGTTCGCGTTAAAAAATAAGTTGAACACAAAATTGATTTTAGTTTACACCTAGAATAGGTGAAAACTTGAAGCCCATCACTGATTTTGTGCAACGACACACTCACACACACACTCACGCACACTCACGCACACTCACACACACATACCTCTCTAGTCTTTAATGTGGTTTCTCTTTTTAAATTCATCGGAATTACAAGCACTCGAGTGCTCTCATTATAAATACCATCGATTAAATTCGTATCATTACAGCTGGCAGTGTATTTTTGTTTCCACTAACTATGATTCATTTATATGTTTGTATTAATTACTCGTTCATTTATATATTTATATAATGATCTTTTCTTCTCATCTTTTTATTTCGTTATTGCGTAATTTAAGTTTCAATTAAATTAATCCGACCAATCTTCTTTTTTTATCCTTAATCGCCCGTCTCCTTCGGTTACAATTTTAAGATACGTTGCTCTGCGCACTCGACTAATTCTAATGAAGGCTCTAAAGTACTCTGTTTGCCCTTGTTAATGCGGATTTTGCATGCGTTTTGCAAATGAACAAGTTCCGGCTCTTATGATTCGGCGCATCAAAACTATTATTTCAACTCATCAGGATGCAATTTTTTTTCATAAAAATTATATGAAAAACGTTCAGGTTCTACCAAATTGTTAAATTAAAAATTATACAACTCGAGTGTTTCTTTGTTATTGTGGATTTGCAAGATTTACATAATGCGGTCTTGATGTTCGTTGAAAAGTTATAAGTAGTAGAACCCAATGCATAGTCAAACACCATTTATAAAACGACTTTTTCATTTACATTAAGTAGTGAAACTCAACATACGGCCAGACACACTGATTCATTATAAAAAATGGTACTGATGAAACACACCCTAGTGACATTTTTGGGGTTTACAAATTTGACTTAACTCGTGTGGTGTCGCGCAAACTATTGGCGGCACTTTTTTTGTGAATTATAAGCCTAACGATAACAAAATTGTAAAGCCCCGAAGCAAGATTAATGGGTTCTGTGAATATTATACTATTTATGTGTTCGTTGAAATGGAGTTTTTATATTCCTTCGAGTTTGATTCATGCACAGTTTGTGTCGTTCGGAAGAATAGATTTTGGTGTCAAGTAATTTACGGCTCGCGCGCTATTTCAAGTCATGTAAAATGGCAAATAAAATGATTTACATTTGACGATAAAGTTTCGAATCATCATACTTTTATTCAAAGTGGTAACAAATTCTTCGAACATTCATTTCGTTTTTTTTTCGCTCGCCCCGAAGGGTGGATAATTGTTCAACTCGTGGAATTTCAATTTGCAACAATTTGCTTCCATTGCAAAGTGGATGGATCGTTGAAGGAAAAAAAGTCCCAATCGACTTATTGATCTTTAATTACACGTGTAAAAGCCACTTGAAATTCAATCAGACAAAATTTTTATTTATTGTCGGGTTCTTATTTGTGAATTCGTAATTGGTCTTCAATTTTTTATTTTTTTTCTACGAATCATCTCGCGAATGCAATATCAACTGCATTCAAAAGCTGTATAAAAATTTGAAAAGGTTTTTTTTTTATATAAAAATGCAACGCCATGAAACAACTTTAACTCAACGTTGTGTGTTGAATTAATGAGCTTCGGTTCGCTGAAGTTCAGACAATTTTTTGGCCAAATGCCCTTTGACCTATATTTGTGTTTGGTAGCATCAATTATTTACTTTGTACGTTTTCAGCGATATAATCCAGTTGTATGTATGTCGCATACGTTATTCAATTCCGTTGTTTCTTCGAAAACTTTAGCATGAATAATAAATTTATTGCAATAGTAAATACAACTTGAAATACTATTCATTTAATTTTTATAAATCCGTATCTTATTTCTTCATTAATTTTGTATTAAAGCAAGAAATTTCTCTCAGAGCTGGTGAAGTATTTTGTACTGTAGTAAAACAAACTAGAAAATCAGCTTCAAGTTTCTCTTCATTTTTTTTTGGAAATCTAATATTCCATCACTTGAAATAGCCGCGTTACTTAACATTTTTGGTGTCTTCTGCAACAAACAATTCGCGGTTACTGGTTTTAAGTTTATACAAAAATTTCAACTTGGTCGCTAGAAGCTATTTTATTGGATCGGCCAACAATTTTCGCTGCCTTTTAATTTTGCTGTTGATCTTCTACCTTGTTAAAGATCAATGTTTGCCCATCCAATAAAATAAATTTGATGCAATGGGGGTTTTTATTAAAACTTCTCTTTAAAAACGAATGTTACAGTTGTGATGGTTACTCAATGAAATTTCGCATCTACAAATTTCTATCCCAATCGAGATGAATTTTACAAGCGGCCCCCGAGGATTGTCCTCCAGCACAGCGTCCTTGATTGATCATTTTTAGAGCACGATAAAGCTATCTCTTTATATCTTTTTTAATTAAAAATGAAAAGCTTACGAAAATCAATAAAACCCAACAAGTTTCGATCCTGGGCTTAATACTTGCCGGCTATATGTCACATTACAATGAAAAGTATTTTTCATTGTGAGCTTTTATTGACTTTTATGGTGCTTTAAAACTATCGAGATGCCAAATTTACCGTGCAATTGAAAAATAGCTATATATCTCTTATGAAAAAAAAAAAAATTAAAAAATTAAAAAAATAAATAAAAAGTAAAGGAAGGAGAGAAAAAAATCAGTCATTTGTACTCGGTATATCAAACAAATTTACCGCGATACAATTCAATAAAATATCAGAAAGACCTGTTGAATTAGAAATCATTAATATTCAACAATTCGTTCCATTTGATTCTAATGAATCCATCCATAAAATATGCGAATCGAAAGTTTAAAATTGAATAATTGTTTAAATAAACTCCAAATAAGAAGAGCGATAACATTTAATGCGCTACATTAACTTTTATTACACTCTTGCTCTCGCGTACCATGTAAAATTCATATTGATCGTTAAATCATCATCAAACGCAATTTCAAACAAACTTTTACACTTTTTCACTAATCAATATATACAGAATTTGATTACACTGTACCTTTTATGGTATTTTATTCTTACAGAGTCCAGTTTCACCTATTCTTAACACAAAAAGAATCATTGAAAGGAGGTATGTTAATTAGGTTTCAAATAGCAAAAACAACTTGCAACATTACCAACTTGCATCACTGTAAAATTCAAAACTTTACAACATTTTTGAAAGAATACAATGATTTTCAAAGATACTGATTAAACAAACGAATTGAACAATCTTTTTGTTTTTATCACAGGTCCTGGATTCTGTAAATTTGATTTGAGCCTAACAGTGGGATTTTTTCCCGCGGATTCGAAGTTCATCACAACTGTGACACTTGGCCTCGAAGAAGCCACTGTACTCCGAGTCTCAATTCGTTTTGCTCTTGCGGTGGTACCGGTAATGGTGAGCATGATGGTGTCTGAGTTGGGACCGAGTTTCCTGTACTGCTGCGACTAACGTTCGCACTGCCTCTTCGTGTCCTTCGAAGCTGTCGGCCTTTTTTAGCTGGCCGAGGGCCGCGCCGGTGCCACTCTCGGATGAGGTCCGCTTGCTCTTGGGCCGGGGGAAGGTTTCCCAGGAACGCTGCTTCTGCACCAGAGACGAGGCCGACTGAGTCGGTCCGATTAAAACGACCAGTGTTTTCCTCGCATCCTGCGATTGACCACCTACCGTCCCGTCGATGATGCTGGACCGCCTGCTGTTGCCGGACCCAGTGGTGCTCAGACTGTCGCAGCTGGCTCTGCGTCGTCGCCTGCTCGCGCCCTTCTCCCTCGAGTAGAACACGTCCTCGGAGTCGCTGGCCGGGTAAACCTTCACCCCCTTCGAGATGGGTCGAATCGGCTGCTCGTCTGGCGGCACAGCATGGATCTGAGCCTGGACACGCTTCTTTGCCTCCGACAGGGTCGACGCCTCTGAGATCCTTTGGTATTCGCAATCTTCACCTGCGTACCAATTCCAAATATTAGAAGCATGAAAAAATTTGATGTCTGTTCTAGTAAATTCATCTTCCATTTGTACAATTATATTGTTTATTGTGTGTACAGTCGTTTTGTATTTACAGTTGTAGATTGAAAATAAGAGTGCAAACATTTGCAATGAAAAAAGAAGAAAGAAAAACTTACTATGGGGATTTCTTCTTAATTGATCTGGGAGAAATTTGAAATGGCAAACTAAATTTATCATTATTCGTTACTCGAGTGATGTTACGTATGCTGTTTGTATAATAGAGTTCAGAAAGTGTTGTCGACTTGTATTATATCGGTAATCACTTTCTCCAACTTTGTTTCAAGATTGAATTATAATAATCCGTGTTGTAATTTGTTGCTTGAAAAAGGTGATTCCAATTTGATTAGAAAGTGTAGGCGCTCTGCCTTTTATTCTGTTTTTTTTTTTTTTTTTTTTTTTTTTTTTTTTTTTTTTTTTTTTTTTTTTTTTTTTTTTTTTTTTTTTTTTTTTTTTTTTTTTTTTTTTCGTAGCCAACTCTGTTTCGCATTTCAAGTCTATGAAATTCGTAATCTTAATATCGCGCTGCTGAACATTTTGAATTATTCATTTGGGACTCTCTAAGCCTAGTATGACAGTCTGCATTCGCATTCGTACTCTCGGCAGGGTAAATAGCTGTTTGACAAATCAGAGATCCAATAGTCTTAAGTAACTCGAAAAGTTATGTGCACAAATCGTGAAAAAGAAAATGATATACAATGTTCAAAGGCCTCATTTTTTCAATAAACAAAAAAGAATCTACAAACAAATTCTAAACCTTTTTTTTCTAAGAGCAAACTCTTTTACAGAGAATCAAACTTGTCAAGAAATGAAAATTTTCAGACAGTGAATTTTGTCAGGTAACTTCAAAGGATGAAATTTTTGTTCTAAAAGTGACGAAACATTTGTTTTTAGATTCATGCAAGAGGTGATCCTACAGCAACTCAAGACAGATAATCAACATCGGTTACCCAAGAACCGCGTTTTTGACAACCTAAAACAAAAAGGCTCGGAACCATCATCACCTAAGACACAAACCAAGTTAGGAAACTTATCTTATTGGAGTTGGGTCGGACCTCGGCGACTCATATTTACCAGATTGTTGTGTGGCCTGCTGTTGTTCGCCGCATCGGTCCTGGTCGAGCGCCTCGTTGGACGTGTCGCCACCAGCCGCACCCTTTAGCGACCTGTACAACGAGCGGACCTTTGAATGACCTGGCGGGGTTTTCGGCTTCGTGTTGTCCGGAGATTTTCTCGAGCTGCGTCCACGACTCCGGTCACGTTCCTCTCGACCGGGTGACTTCTTCCTGTCCTCTTTCGTTCTCGCTTTATCGATGAGCTGACTCAGAACACCACGTTTCGTGTCCGACGATTTGGTGCTTCCGTAAACTACAATGTTTCCGCCTGAGTCGAGAACTGCTCCTACTGTACCACCAGATGACGGCGTTCTGCATCTCGTTGGAATTTCTTTAGTATCTGCAGTAAAAAACAAAAATGTTTGTCCAAAATGTTTTATTTTTTAGAATAAAAGGTTGTTTTGGTTATTGCAAAAAAAATAAATTTTAGAATTTTGAGACGTTTTATCCAGTAACGTTTTGTTGAACAGAGATGTAGTTGGGAGGGGCGAAGATTGAATGAATAATTCAAGGTCGAATATAAAACGAAAGGTGTACCCTTCATATAAGCGTTATCCGCACTTGGGATGTTGCTGCGCGATTGGCGGAAATCCTTGGTAGGAGCAGGAGTTTGCGGCTGTGGCGGCTCCTGCATTTGCAAGCGAGACAAATGATCGAGTAGAGCTTGTAAATGCTGATGACCTGCCGCATCGGAAGCAGCTGTATTGATCTCGCCGGCATTCACTCCAGCAGAAAATGATTTGACGAAAGGCTCCAACTGTTGAGCCATCGTTTGGAGCTGCTTCACTTCAGTCTTCAATGATAAGATGTCATTCATCTGGGGGAGGGCAAAAATTAAAATTTCATTAGCAATGTCAATTACTTTCCGTTGATAACTTTTCAATTGTATGTTTCTTTTAATTTATATTTCTTTATAATTTGTACATTTGTAAATTTTCATTCACCCTTTTTTGGAGTCAACATTTCTCCTTGTTTTTATTATTTCTTAATTGTTAATTCATCTATGTGGAATGAACTGAAAATTGAACCTGTGAATGGAAGATCTCTTTTTCAACATGTATTCTGCACAGCTGTTCCTCCCAAAGTGCATCAAAGACGCCTCTAAGGCGTTCAAGTTCGATTTGCTGGTGCTCGAGTTGTTGCTCGAGAAGTCTGCAATCCCGGGCCACGTGTTCGTAACGCGAGCCCACAGGCGGAGTGTTGGCCCGACGCAGCAGTGCAACATCCCGGTGCAATTCGCCCAACCGCTCTTTCACAGTCATCAGCTGCTGACTTAGGTCCTTTAACTGGGTATCAAAGGTACGGCAGTGGTTTGAAAAAGGCCCGATGTCCGCTCCAATTTTCGAGGTCGGAAGTCGTGGTAGAGCCTTGCTGCTCTGCTCGTAAAATTTCTGTTCACAGAAGAACAAATAAAATTGGTTTCTTTAATATTAAAAAGGTAGCAAGATAAAAAGGCTGCAAATTAAAATTTGAAACAAGATTAAAGACCGAAAGATGAATCGAAAGGGAATGCCTCGAAATTGTATTTTTCTTTAATTCTGCTTCGCTCGGCTTTCAAGCGCGGATGTCAAATTCTTTTCCATTCCACTTTTGGCATCGATCCATATCATCGAATCTTCATTCGGACGAATTTCAGGTGTAATTCCTACGACGAGTAATTGAGGTGGAATCGTTTTCCAAGCATCGCTTAAAGCGTAATTGTACGTTCAAAACGGTAAAGATGGATTGTTTATGGTTTTTATTGCGCGGTCGGATTTTATCAACAGTTGTTCGAATCACTTGAGTTCGTTTCAACATTTTTCACCGATTGTATCATTGACGACGACTCCGCTAAACATTTACAACAAGTTGCATTTGAAAATGTAAAAAAGGAAAAAAAAAAAGAATTCATCTGAACTCTTATCTCATTCGTATAAAATAGTTACAAGCAGCTGAGAATCAATATAGTCGAACATCTTGGATGAACAACTTTTTGAAAACTAATTCCTGAGTGGTACAACTCAACGTAAGGACGACCAGATTGATTCTTACAGTTTCATCTTGAAAAAATTTTACTAGAAAATAAAATTTGGACTGATTAGTGAAGCTCGACGTCTAGTCAGACCTTTAAAAAGTTGTACTAAGAAATAAAAATGAAATAAAGTAGTGCAGCGACATCAATAGTCAGAATGGGAAATGAAAAAACTAAGCAGTAAAGATATGACGTATGGCCTAGCCCACGTAATTCACAGGATCAAATCTTTCGGGCGAACCTGTGTGAATTGTTCAATCCTTCCGATAAAGTGATTAGGCTCATAAAAGGTATCCTTGGGCAGTGGCGCGGTTTGTGAAACATAGGGCTGCAATACCCTAGCGAACTCATTCCTGAAATTGACTTTGGGGTGTGACGTGAGGAGTGGAGGCCTGGGCGGGTGTCCCAACTGAGAAACCCGACTTAATCTCTCTAACATAAAGTGAGCCATCTCCAGGAACTGGTACTTTGTCGAACCACTCGTGAATGCCGTGCACAACATCAAATGTGTCTGTAGAACCGGCAACGCACTTCCCAGCGAGAGCAACTGTGCTCGTACCAAACGCTCCTTTGTTTCGAATTGTCGTTGTAATTCCGCCAGGACTGTTGAATGCGTTTTGTTGATGGCATCCTGAAGACCTGAGACAACAAAAGTGAACAAATATACGTTTCAGTGATTTTGCAAGTAGCACAGCTCGGTAGTCAGGCGTATGAACAATTGTGATTAGAAATCAAATTTTAGAATAATATATATATATTAGATTGAAAGGTATTTATTGAACCTTGGCAATAGGCATTCAAAGAGCGTTTCTCAGTGTCCAAACTGTGTCGCAGTTCATCGAGCTGAGACTTGAGGGCGAGCAGGCTATCTCGAACGCCGGCTTGGAGCTCGCAGATGGTGTTTGCAGCGCGTTCCATCTTTTTGGATGTCTGCTGCCAGGCAGTGTCGATGTCCACACAGTGCAATCGAGCGTCCGCCGGAGTGTCCCGAAAGCAGGTCGCACACAGCATGCATTTGGCCGTCTGACTGTACATAATATATTGCTCGCCGTGGGTTGAGCAGCGACGCTGAGTGTCCTTCGAACACTTGCTCATGTGCACGACCTCATGCGACGAGAACATCTTGGCACGGTGGGTGTGCTCGCGACAATGAGTGCACAGTGCCTGACCTGTAAATAATGAGGGTCGGCTTAATCTTTCATAAATCACACTTTTCTCAAATCTTTGGGCCAATTTTTCTTCTTTTTTTTCATCTTTTCTTTTTTGAAATAATTCATCTTTATTTTGAAGACACCTTTTTGCACATAAACACAATTATTCTAATTTTAAACATTAGTTTTTAAATGTTTAACTCTGATTCAGTTGCAGATCATTTTGTTTGAAACAGAAAATTAATTAAAATCAAACAGTAAAAAGTTATCAACTAACAGTGAATGCATTTTTTGATCTCATAATTGTGTGTGACTGGTTAGATTGTTCTCTTGGCATGAAATTTGCTCAATCGGTGACAATCGTCGAAACGCGCCGCATCAAAGAAATTGAATTCACACTTCTATAAATCAAAATACGGGACCATGAAAACTAAAAGTCACGCCCCATGCGAGGATTCAATTAATACCTCGAAACTTGAGTGCGCGCAAATTCGTGTCATCAAATTAACTTTGTTTGTATTTAGATTCATTCCAAGTGGTTCGTACTGTCGAGGCCACGGAGTAATTTGACGGCGGAAAATTTTAAATATGGAAAGATTGCGTTTCCAGATGAAAATTCACTCGGTAAATAACGAGAGGCGGTGTTCACTAAAGGAAACCGTTTTCATAATAGTTGCAATTATGGGAACAGGACTTTTTGCAGTTTAGCTGTTGCAAATAAATGTATTGATTGAAGGTCTTTCCATTTACATTTTAGACGACTGAATATAAAAAAATCGAATATATAAAATGTTTAATATGAATTCAATTCACTTTTTCTCTTTTTTTTTTCAAAATGCATTTCACATTGAAGATCCACATAAAAATGTGATACGACTTATCAAGAATTCGTGTACACATCCTGCACAGCAATATCTATGACAGACTTTATTTCGGCACAAAAACGGAGAAAAAAAATGGACGAGATATTTTCACTTTCTTAGTGAGTATTACTGATTTTAATCAAGTCCGAGAAAGAAGTCATAATCACGTTCTATTACATTCTTTATGAACTATAATAAAATACAAAGAGAATACATTTTTCTGCTATCTAATAAAAAATTTGTGATTGATAAAAGCTTCATATGACACAGTATAAACAACAAATATGTGTTAGTATACGCAAATTTTTACAGAAAGGAGAATGTATGAAAAGTAATTCATATAAAAGATACACATTTTCTATATTAAAACTCGTGTTGCAATTGAAAATTGTTCTGGGGAATGTCTTTATGCATTCCTTCTATTTGAAATGAAAAAAAAATTCAGATGTTTCTCTCAATTAAAAAGTAAAATACAATTTTATTTGATTTGAGCTGTTAAATATCAGAGCGGAACTTTGATTGTTGCTTTTAGAACAAAAGCTGAAATCTCACCACATGTAATACAAAAGTACATGGTGGTCTTGTCTCGTTTGTCGCAGTTCGCACATGGCGGGTTCTCATGGTTCGCCAATTCCACCAGTTGTCTAATAAGTATATCGGACGGAGGCATTTGAGCACCATCCTTCAGTTGTGTAACTTGTCTGAAAATCAAAAAAGAAAGAAATAATCATTTTTTCATACACTTTTTAATCACACAATTATAAATGTTCCTTAATTGTAAAAACATTTTAACTAATGAATCCCAATTTTTAGGCATGCGCGGTCGTTTTTATAATTAATTTTGAAAACTATTGTTCTGTTATCTTTTGTAAAAAAAAGAAAAATATTTCAATCAATCAATATTTGACACACAAAAATACAACTAAAAAATAGGATGCTTCATTTTCAATATTTCTGATAAAAATTTTATTGTAGAAAAAAAAACATATCAGTAGTAGAAGTCAATGCATATTCAAGCCCATAAAACTATTGTTGAAAAATGATGTTTTATATTCTTTATTTTTTTTAATGTTTGAAGTTAAAATGCTATCATGAAATAGGAAACATTGCAAGTGATGAAAGTCAATGCACAGTCAGACATAAAAAATATCGTTGTAAAAATCGACTCATTCTTGGTTTCCAACAATTGAAACAATAGACACTTGAGCGTTCAAGTTGGTATCGTAACGATGTTAAACAAGTTGCAGTTGGAATGTGAAATCACAACCGGCTTACTGATTAAGCAGGTGCATTGTTCGATGGCAAAAAGCCGGGCTCGCAAGATGATATCGCCTCTCAATTACGGCCCACTCGGGGGAAACAGAGTGTCAAGTTTTTTTTTCAAACCCGGATGACACATGCAAGCGTTCTTGTTTCTTTTGACCGAGTTCGATAGAAGCCGCGCGGGATGACTGTTTTCCGTAAGATGGTGAAAAAAAAGTAGGAGAAACTAACAAATTGTCATATGCAGCTTATAATCGATTGTGTCGTTCGGCACAACGATACGCAAATAAAAGGAAGCTCATTTCCTCCCAAGCGCTGCGCAGCAGTGTAAGTACTCGCGTAAACATTTGCATGAATGGGCTTGCACAATTGAATGACTAACAAAGAGCGGGGAGACAATGAACGAGGTATCTGAGTATCCAATAGGATCACATGCGCCGCTATCGACGTCTACCTTCGACGTTATTTCATGTTATTTTATGTTTCTGATCAGCTTTCAAAAAAAAAAAAAAAAAAACAACTTTACATTGGGTGCAACGATTGCGCTCGACGTTTTATTGTTTCTCAAATAAGCTCTGTTTACGTAAGATTAAGAGCCAATCCGAATTGCGCAACTATTCTAAATGTACATCTACGGCTGCCAAATAAACAGTTCTAATTGATTTTAAATTTATTCATTTTTAGAGTTAACAGACATTTTCATCAAAAAAAATTGATTGATGAAAATCTAAGAAGGGTTTGTAAAACCATAATTGATCCTTAATGCATTTGACTTTTTTAAAGTTATCGTTGAAGTAATAAAACAGTAAAATAATTTCAGCCTCAAAAAAGCAAAATCTGACAAGGAAAAATAATTCAATTTTTATTACATTTATTGCATTTTTTCCAGTAAGTTACATAAGTTTGAGTCCAAAATTGCATTAAAAGTGAATAAAATCAAATCAATTAAGCATCGATGAGTGTATAATACAGTTAGTCTAGAGATAGAAAACGTAAATTGTTTAGAAAGAGACAACGTATCAAATATGATTCTGTGGGGGATCAAGGGTTAAAGCTTGTTGTAAAAAGTTTTGGATATTTTATAACTTTAAAAATTAAAAACTGATGAATCTATTTTGTATGAAAAAAAGTATTACACCGTATGTTACACTTTTTTGAAGGTTCTGCAGAATCTATAATGAAAAGAGGATTTTTTTTATTTATGTTCTCTCTCACGTCAATCCTCCAACAAAGCCTGTATGAAAGCTTTTTTCCCTTTTTTTATATGAAATTTTATAAAAACTGTTTTACCATATTTTTCTAACATCCTGTTTAAATTATTAAAGCCCAAATACAGTGGGGTAGGGTAGTACAATATTGACAATTTTAACATGAATTTGAAATTTGTAATTCAATTTTTATAATGAAATAACTTTCCATGTTCAATTTAGACCCAATTTCGTCTAATACTCTAATCTAAAATATACTTAAATTTATTCAGCTATTTTCAGTAAACATAGATTAATTTTGAAAATATTATACTAAAATTACTATGTGTGTGTGTAGGGATAATATTCTTCATGAGCTTGATTTTCGCGCGAAAACATGAAACATAAAACATAACGGAGTCATTCGCACGACGCAATGACTGAATTTTATAATACCCTGACATAATGGCGCTTCATTTATAATGCGCCGAGGCAGAACAATCGTCGGTAAAATGCGAAATAAAAAATGACACAGGAGTTTGTGTGTTTGACTTCCAACCCTACCGGTTTGAAATGAAAGTAAGATGTAAAATTAAGTGCTGCCGAATGAAAGACAAAACAAACGACATCCCTCGACTTGTTAATTTGATCAAAATTGTTCTGCACTTGCAACGCAATTTACCGTTACGTTTTTTTCCTCAACTTTCCACGGCTGAAATTGTATAAAGAATTACCAATTCGTCCTCAATCGTTACACTCGAGCTTGTCCGTGTGCATTAAAGGGAATGGCTTATTGTGACACACGTTTTTGCACGGTTTAATAGAAGAAACAAGATTAAAGCCAACTCCGACTTATCTGAAATGTCCTAATTTTACTTGAATGAAAGAAAATTTTGTCCAACAAAAGCAATGCAAAAAATGTATTCTCGCCACTTGCTTTGTGATAAAGAAATATTAACTTAAAAAAAAAAAACAATGAAAAAGTAATGGAAAATATATTTTTGATATGAGAAAAAAAATCAACTTAGACAATCGGTGCAAAGTTTGATTTGAAAAACAAATCGATACAAATATGATTGGGGAGTTGATAAAGAGCCAATTTCTTATTTAGAAAATTCGCTATTACATTCACGATACACCGGAACACTTTTTTTTGTTCGTCTATTACTTGGCTCGGATCGATCGAGTAAAAAAGGAAATTGATGGTTGGATCATTAAAATTTACACGCTCGACAGAACAAATTTCGTTGCCAAGAGGGATGCGATGGACGGAATACATCAGCCTGACGTATTGCTTAGCACTGTCCTCCGCAATACGTCATTTTGTTACATGAAAGAAAAAAAACATTATGCAACGTGTATGAAAGTAAAAAAAATTGATGAGTAAAATAATAGTGCGTGTATCGCGACGAGTGTTTTTAAATGCTCGCCTATTTGCTATTCCGTCGTTGCAGGCACCACTGAAATATAGGAACAATTTCCTGTGACTGGCGTGATCATTAATAAATGAAATTGTCGGCGGTGCGTTTTTCACAGTTCCGCAACTTTTGATATCAATACGCTTGTTGTTTTAGTTGAGATAAACTCGACAGATTTGTTAATTTGGAATATATATATGGAAAAGCAAGAAACATTTAAACGTTCATTTTGATGTTTATTTTTTTATTTCTATTTTACATGATTTTTGTGTTTGTTTTTTTTTTGTGTATAGATGTATTTTTACATGAGAAATTGTTTAATACTTTTCGTCATCAACTACGAGATTCAGAAGTTTGATTTTTGTTCGTTCTTGTTTCACATAATAACTTTTTGTTTGCCATTTCGCGTATACAACGAAAAATTGTTTATTAATTTTCATCATTAAATCTGAGAGTTAAAAAGTTGGCGAATAAAATTTTCGAAAGCTTCAGAGCGTGAAGTTATAATCATGTACAACTAATTTAAATTTGGTCGACTACGGTTGCATCGCGAATCAAAGTCAAACCGATAAAACCGGCATCTATTTTGCAATTCAAATTTGTTAGAAAATTAATTATGGCAAACAGGATGAATCAAATCTGGCCGTTAAAATATACCAATTGAAAAGTCAAAATTAATGATGAATTTATAACTTTGCTAACAAAAGGGACAAAAGAGATTGACTCTTTCGAGTTTTTCCAAACCAATCCGGGCTGAGAGAAAGTTTTTTTATTTCCAATTAACTTCAACAATAAAACCGCGCAGTAAATATATAAAGAAAAAACATTTTTTTTGTGTTACGTGATTCATCATTTTTGTTTTTCAATTCGAAATTCAAAATGTACGCTGGTATTATCTACTTTTTGTATTAAATAACATAAAAGGTTTCAAAATATCATCAGGCCAAAGTTGAAGGGACATAAAAGTTGGCGACAATAGTTTTAAGGACTTTGGCGAATCGAAACTTTATCCGTCCGTTTTCTCCATTGAAAAATAAAAGATAAAAAAGAGCCCTTAATTGTGTGTAATCTGAAGAATTAGTCTTTCATTACGCGACTCGTTTTTGTCACCATTGTGAGATATCGCTTTTCCAGACGCCAATCATAAAAGTCTTCCCCGATGAATTTCAACTTGAAAATGTGTACGTCGGAATAAAAGAGGTTCACTGAAAAAAAAAAAAAAAAAAAATTTCGAGTGTTAAAGAATCAGCCAAGAGTGTGTGACATCAAAACGATTGATACTCTGCCATGTTTAATTATTTTCTCTCTGCTCCTCTCTCCTTGACGTAATTTCGTTGCCACTATCGATTCGTCTTTTTTCTCCATCCTCAACGAAATTAATAAAAAAAAGAGTGAAAAAATAAAAGAGAGAAAGAAAAATTAGCGTACGTTAATTCAATGCAATCCGACATGAAATTAATTATCCCCAGAAAAACGTTATAACTTTCAGGAAGAAAACAAAAGTTTCAATTCTTAAGATTGGGCATTGAAACAATTTATGTCCAGTAAATATCATTTCGTCGAATAAAAAAGTTGAAATTCACTTTTCATCATTAGTATTTGAGTGTGCGAATCTGTTTAAAATCAATATTATTTCTGCAAAGAAAAGCGCTATGTTTGAATATTACCAGATGAATAAGTAGTTTTAAGAGAAAGAGAGAACGAAGAGAGAGAGAGAGAGAGAGAGAGAGAGAGAGAGAGAGAGAGAGAGAGAGAGAGAGAGAGAGAGAGAAAAGAAGAGAAACGTCGGAATTATATACGCGCACTGATGTGAAATAAAAAAAATGCTAAAAAGAAGGCTTCGATTGAAATCTTCTGCAAATTTGGAAGTCGAGCGATTCATAAAAAAGTTTTAGAGGCGCGATAACAATAACTTGGCCGGTGGGAAAAAGTTGGTGCGCGGAGATTTTGCCCGAACAACAATTGCGAACAAATTATCATATCGAATTCGCCCAGCCGACACATATTTCTTCGCCGCACTCATCTTTAGTTTCACAGTCGCGCCCGCCTCCAATCACCCACCCCACTTATTCCCAGCGCACAAAAAACATCAACACGAGGAAAATCGTTGTCGCGGAAATTGTACCGTATCAGAGGGACTCCTTGCTGTACCTATATGTTTTTTTAAATGAATGCATATTTCGTTCCACGCGATTATGAGACACTGTAATTATCGTATTTTTCATCAAGCGTGATTAATTCGAACTAATGCCGTTGAACCTTTTCTTCATTTTTTTTCATTAACTTGAAAATAAATTACAATGAGAAAAAATGAACGATGCGAATTTTTATATTTCAAAAAAGCAATTACTATTAAGAGAGAGGAAAATGTTTCGAATTTCGCGCCCTAATTTGGGCGTCGCCGATAATGTATTTTCGGCGCCAACGCCTTCGAAAAACGGGCAATTTTTATTTCAACCCAATCAATGAAAAATACGTACAGAAACAAATTTAAAAAAACGTTCAAAAAAATGCTACACTCAAATTGGGCGCCAATGATGACTTCTTTTTGGCGCCATGCATTGAGTAAAACCTTTAAAATGTTAAAATCCCTTTTTTCATTATTTTTATTCAAATAAAAAATGTTACATTATCCTCAGCTCAAAATTAAAAAAAAATGTTTCAATTTGATTTGTGAGGAGATTAAATTTGGGCGCGAGTATATAATCGAGCAGTTTTGTCTTGACCGCGAGAACGAAAGATTAGAAAGTGAATGAAAAAAAAACGAGGGTTTTGAATGGTGCGAGGGTTAGTTGAGCGTTAGGTCAGTAGGGTTCTCACCCGCAAATCGGACAAGACACTTTGCCGTCGATGTGTGGTCCACGGATGCAGCGGGCGCAGAAGGTGTGGAAGCAGGATAGAAGACAGGGATCGCTGTAGTAGTCGTGGCACGCGCCGCAGACGAGGGGACTTCTGGGCCCGGCGCCAGGCACCGAGGAGTTGGTGCCGTCGGTCTCGCCGGCGCTGATTGTCTCGGCGACCGCGGCGTTGGCTGCCATGGCTCAGCCGGCGTCGCGCCCCGACACTCGTCGCTGTGCTCGAGGATGACGAGGGCGCTCGCGAGGCCCCCTATCGGGTCATCGTTGCGTCTGACCGAACGTCGCGTCGACTACTGGGCGACTTCTTCCTGGCCGCTGCCACCCTTTTTCCACCACCACCTTCCACTTGTTCGACGCTCGGTCTTGCGCGCTCGCGATGTCACTCGACCCGACGACCGAGACCAAAAGCTGCCACGCTCTCACTCGCGCCTCCCCCTGCTCCAGGGCTGGGTAATGTTTCGAATATTTTGCAGTTTGAACGCCGTTTTGAGGCCTGCAAGTGATGATGAAAGTCCCTCTTTGTACATCTCTTTCTGCCCGCTGTCGCTATTTTAGATCACCTCCGGCTGCAACATTGCTGCGTGCCTTTTCAATGAACGTGAAGTTTGTCCTAGGCAAAAACTAGTTTCTCGCCAACGGAGTTTTTCTTTTTTTCCCCTTTATTTCTTCTTTTTTTTTGGTAATGTGTATACTCTTTTGGGATATATAAGTTTAATGATTGTCGTTTGAAAGAAGTATAAAAGCCCCCTGAAAAAAAGAGGTTGCGGTCAGAATGAATCCTGCTAAGGAATCAAGATAAGCTTGTTAAAAAAAATTTTTTTTTTCGTTTTTCATACCCTGATTTTTTACCCGCTAAAATCAAACTTCCTGATTGATACGATAATCAGACAAAGTTTCAGACAATTTGTCCCAGTTTTATTCATGTTTTGCGATGGGAATATACCAGGTAATACCAGATCGATAATTGATAATCGCTTGAGTAAATCCTTTCAAAAAAATCCATCGTTTTAAAATAATTTTACCATTTATCATATTATTATTTATTTTTCAATTAGTTTTGTATGAATCAAACATTGAAGCTCCAGTTTAATCAACGATCCACAACTTTCGACTGTCCTCTCTTTCTTTGATTAACAGACAGAAAAAAAACTGGTATTGGGACAAGTCAATATCAAACAACATTATTCATCCATCCCGAAATCTCTTCCAAACCCATCGACCCAAAAATCCTCTCTCAAACCATCAGATTAGAATTATTTTGTCTATTAAAAATGTTGTATTTTGATAATAATTAAATGAAATGAATGAATGAATGAATGAAAAAAAAAAATTGATTGACGAAATGAAAAAATTGGAAGCAAGATTGAAAATTGTTGGCTTCTTCTCAATGGAAGGATCGAGGTTCAAGTGAGCCGCACTCAGCCCTGTCCAGTTTCCATGCGCAGGCTGCGCATGCTGCGAGCACAGGGGTGGCTGAATTACGTTAGCAGCAGCGAGACGTAGTCATCCCGCAACTTAAATAAATATTTGCCGTGCGCCTACTGCGAATTCTCTCGCGCTTTTTGTATACACGCTCCCGTTTTCGCGAGCTAAATGCATTAACCGGCATTAGTCGTGCATTGTCTGCAGCCAAGGGGCAGGAAGGGGAAGGGCGACAGGGATGAAAGACCTGAAACCGGGTGAACAGCATTAGACGCGCGGTTCGATCGGATTAGAGGGGCTTCGAGCGAAATTTCACCTGACGGTGGAGAGATCGGTCCGGGATTATTGATTGGTCCTTGAGATTCCGATAAATGAGAAGTAATGGGATTGTTGCTCGACGTGTTGCAAACGCTGTTTGCATCCACGATTACGTCGCAGCAATTCGTTTTGATTTCCGAACGCGACTCACTCGCTATATGCATATGCAAATGCGAAACTTTTTTTTTTTTGCAAGTCTAGTATATACTGCTCTCTCGTACGGGCGAGGTTTACTTTTAATACCGTGTCGTGTATACTGATACTGGATCCCAACAAAAAGCCGGGATCAAAATGTTTGTCCGTGGTTTATTTCTTTTTTCTTATTAATTCATTCTATCGAACGTGACGAGTGGGACGCTGAATTTTTTGGTTTTAATGATCCGGCTTGCGGCTTGGCCGGAGTGTTTGTTTTCCGGCTGTTATCGTCGCTGTCTAAATATTATAACGCTTCTTCAGACTTTTTCACCCCCGCACTTTATTCGCGACAGCATTTTTGGTGCCAAGATTTTCTTGCGTCTATCGAGAAATTTTTTTATTGTTGTTCGCCAATCGTAGAGGGAATGCTAAGCGAATGTTTGACAGCAACTTGACGAAAAAAAAAAATCATGGAAGTGAAATGTTGTTTTACTTTTTGCTTATTTTGTGGAATCGTAATCATGCATTTTTGTATTTACGAGATAGAGAGATATTTATTCCGTTTTGTTTTGGTGAAAACCGTCTGAAAGAATCGATTTCTTAACGCTTTTCTTTTATTCAGTTCTCTGAAAAGAAAAAAGACGATCGCTTTAAAAGTAAGCAAGAAAAAGAGTTCGAATCAAAACAAATGCTGGAAAATTAAAATTTATACACGACACGAACGTCGAGAAAATTTTTCCTCCACGTCAATCCGAAGTGTTTTCAACTTCTGAATTTTTCAATTTGCAAGCTTCTTCGCCAAAGTTGCTGAAGTTGCCCGGCCATTGATCAAAACTTTTTTGCACAGAATCACAGTTAATTTGAAGAAATTATAATTCGATAAATAAGAGCATGTCTCTTTTTATTCCATGATTGATTTTTAATTTTTTTTATATGCTTTTCCATTCAAAATAAAAGTCTCAATAGCTGGAAATATTTTATTGCTTTTTTTAACTTTAATAAACTGAATTTCATGTTTTAATTTAAACACTTCACACTTTATATAAAAATAAATAAAGAATAAAATGTAAAAGAAAAAACGAATTTCAAGAATTTGACTTTCTTGTGGATTCTATTTGAATTCCGTACTCAAGATCTCTTAAATCTGTGATGGGATCTCAAAAGCAGGCCAAACATTTCTGAACATCGAAAATCTATCTAGTGGCGGAGCGCGCGAGAGGCTTCCATTACTTGGTTCTTTTCAAGGGCCAAATATTGTCGGTAGAGGTCGCTCCTTCAAATCTAAACCCGGATGCTTTTAATTAGGAAACTAATTCCCTTTAGCGTCAAACTTGATGTTATTTTGCGGCAGAACATTATTGTGAGTCATATACTATTATGTTTATCCGCTTCCAAGCAATTACGCGACATTAGCACTTAGTGAGCAATAAAATCATCGCATAAAACTAATGTATAAAAGCATCGATTGATTATCCGCTCAGCTGGCCGTAATCTAATCGTGTATATGATTTTATGGTTAATCAATCAGAGTTTAACCGTCAACCTGACGAGAAATTATATCACAACAGATTAAAAATTGAATTGCAAATGAAACTTGTCAATTTTAGAACTCATTTAACTATATAGCTCCATAATTAACAAAATTAAAAAATAATATTTTTGTTTAAAGTAAATTTCAATGTTTTGAAATTAGTTTCAAGTTGATTAATCGAACTTAAAAATCGTAAATCAACATTAGTTTATTGAACTAGTACATGAAATAAAATTGGTTAAAAAATTCGAAATGTCACATTTTACTCCATGTGTCATTCTTGTCCCAAGTTAAAGCGACTCTTTCTGAAAAAAAATGTGTACAATGGGAATAGCATATTTATAATGAAATTAAAAAGCTGAAAATAGAATTGTTTAACAAACTTAACTGAATGCAAATGACAACAAACTTTTCTTTTTTAAAAGTGTCAATTTTTTTTGTTTCCCAAACGGCGAGACAAAAGATTGTTCAAAAATTATGCGAATAACTGGTGTAATTGAATTGTGCGCGAGTTATTCGCGTCTCCCTCTTTTACGATGTACGAGCTTTCATCGTTCGTGTCTGCACGTACGAGAGGCCACGCACACCATGACTCTTGCTTTAATGCAGAGCTGTGCACGTCTTCGCAACAGTGCCGGACTGTGCGGTAAATGTGCACAAACTTTGGCTTTAAACGGCGCGCACCCAGACATATTTGCGCCCAGTACAAGGTGGGAACAAACTTGTGTGCAATATGAGAATCCGTATGCATGAAACTTAAAAGGGTAGACCCCCCCTAGTCGTCAATAGTACGTCGCCCTTGCGCGTTACTTATTTTCTTTTTCTTTTTTTTTTTTTTTTTTTTCGTCTTCATGAAGTCGCTCTCCACCGGCGCCCCGAGCTAAATAGACGCTCGATGCTCAAAATGTATCAACGCAGAATTGTGAATTATTCTGGAAAACGAGATAGAAATGCAAAAGCTTTCTGTTAAACGTGCTTTTTCTCCTCGCGCCTTCTCATTCAATTTTTAATCCTACTATCTTGGAGGTTCGCGCCTTTTTTTATTTCACTTCACTTTTGATTCGTAATAGCGGGATTGCAAATTAAAAATTTAATAATAAAATAGATTCAAATTTCCCCGAGACTGAGTTATCAGTTTCAGTGTGAAAATTGAGTGAGATTACGTAATGAGATATGTTATAAAACGTTGAGTCAAATGATTAATTGCAAAAACTCTAATCAACGAGTTAACGTTTCAGAGCGTTTTTGTATAATTTGGAGCATATGCATATCTTAATGAACTCAAATCAATTGCTGTGTTTGCAAAACCGGAATTCTCGTCGATACTGTTGTATAATAATGCGACTGTTTTTCAAGAATTCGCGGATAAATAATTCATCGGTATACGTGATTGATTTATAATAAATCGAATTATCCGAATTGAGACGCAACAAAGAAGAAACAAAAAACATTGCCCAGGATTTTATGATACATTGACAAGCGTGTGATAGCCTGTCGTTTATATTATTATCTGTTCTGTGTATGATAATTAATCAATTCAAACGCGATTTGTGTATCCATGCAAATTTGCTCGCGAATTTGTGAATCCATTCTGTTTGAGCAGACAGTGGCAGACGCAATAGCTCCATCCGGTGCGGGGTAATTAGCATTTCCCAATTTGTTAATGAACTTTACAAAGCAAAAACTCAAAACTACTCTGTCGACGCGACGCAAGTTACATTAATCCCTGTTGTTGTTTCGGATAAATTGTTGTCAATCAATTAAAGCCAAATTTCAGACACAAAAGTACAATCAAGGTTGTTTAACAAACCGAGTGGCTAAAATGAAGCAATTCAAGAAGGAATATATACACCTAGAAAATGACAAAAATTTTACATATATTAATAGATGAATTATTTTCATCTATTATTAGATTTTTTTTCATTAATCTTTTATAAAAATGGGATGCATACATTTTTAATATCTCAGTTTTAAATTTAGTTGTGAATTTCGACGTTTATATTCCCTTTTTAGGTAAAAAAAATTAAGTTGTTCGAAAACAACTGCTGTTCGTTGAACTTACAAATAGATTGCAATGATTTTACAAACGCCACGAAGACCGTCTAACAGAATCAGTAAAGTAATGTATCTTTATCAAGTTACGCTCAGGACACAGGGAGAACGAAATTTTTCCGCCCCTGTAATAAAAAGTTTTCGATAGGCTAAATTGCTCAAGGCCTTGTACATCAATTACTTGCCAATTACGTTGGAGTAGAATTTGAAAGAATCGTCTCGTTTTTAATTGCGTCAAAGCGAGCAGTCGATAAAGTCCCTTTGAAAACAAAAATTTTCAATGATGAACTCACAAAAAGGAGAATTGTCAAACAAAAAAAATGATACAAATAAATAAATTAACTGACGAAAAATTATATCTCATTGATTAATAAACCTCGACATTTGAAAATAAAAGTTCTTCGTAAATATATATATATATTTTTTTTACTTTGTACAATTTTTATCATTAGTGATACACACAGGCGCGGTTTTCTCTACGTTTCATGCATCGCAGATCCAGTTTCCACAGAGCTGAAATATGGTCAGAGCATTTCAGTAGCAGAAAACCGTTTCTACTTTTTGTAATTTTGCCGACACGACCGAAATGTTTTAGCTGGTGGTAACGTCCTTTTTTGTTTTTATATTTGGTCTCTGATAGTTAAAAGCCATTTTCATTGAACAGTCTAATTGGATAAGTTTAAGGTCAGTCCGACTGAACATCGACCTGAACTACTGTTATTGCAATGACTCAATCGAATCGCCAACCACAGTTAATCATTTTCTATCTTGTGCATAAATTTGCCAGTCTTACGTCACGTGCAACTTCCTACGTCGATGATAATATTAATGGGATAAGTTTGCGGGTTGTTTGCAGTTATTTAACGCCCTGTACACCGGGGCCTGCGGAGTAAATGAACATTGATTTCATTTCATCGAGATTGATAACAGAAGCTAATGGTTCTGATTTATTATCGATCAAAATTTGGGAAACAATTATCAACGAGGTAATAATAATACATAAAAAATGAATCTTCAGCGAAACGTTTCAAAGTTGCGAATACGATTGTCATTCATTTCATCAATTAACTCGTAGGAGGAAGCCAGTCATATAATCATTAAATCGATACTAATTACGTCAGAAAGAACAATCGCAGTTCGAACGGCAGGTCTTAATTAATGCGCCATTTGAACACACAAAGTGACGTAACGTTGCTATTTATTCATTAAATATACACAGACATGTTTTTTTTTCTTATAAAAAAATGGTAATACCAAAATATACATCACATTTAACGTATTATTGCTAGATGTACAGGTGATCTCATTATTGAAATGATTTTATGTAGTTTGTTGTTTTCTCAACAGTGCAAATATACCGTCCATTGTTTTGGACATGCTCGCATTTTCTTCAATCTTTTCTTGAATCGTCGCAGCCTGCGTCTCAATCGTTTCTTTTTGTTGCTGAATAGTTGCTTTCAGTTCCAATATCAACTCCTCCTGCGCTGCTATTTGCTTTTGCGACTGAAAATGTAAAATTGAATTTCGAATAGTTGGAAAGAAATTTTTCTTCTTAAAAAGACAAATAAAGCAGCTCGTTGAGATGGGTTTGGGAAAGTTAACTCACCTGAGCGTGCACTTTTTTACTTTCTGCCTCCATCTCCTTGATTTTCGGTAACAACTCTTTTTCCTTCGCTTGATATCCTTCGAGGCACTGTTCCTTATAAAATAATAGCTCGTGTAATCGATTCGAAGCCACGCTGATTTGCATGAGCCGATGCTGCAGGCTCGTAGCGTAGTTTCCTGCTGCTTGTAAACTATTTTGCAAAGCCTTCTCGGAATGTCTCATCGCTGCAATCTCAAATTTAAATGGTAATTTATTAAAACACTGTGAACGATGAAAAAATGTTCTTTCTAACGAAGGGATAACTCGAATACCTTATACTCGTAAAGTTCCATCACGGCTGATGTTGGAGCGGTCATTTGACCGGACTCAAAAATGTTTTCGAGCTTCTCAATGAAGGCGTCCAGTCTCTCCTGTTGGACGTATGAAAATAACGGAACTTGCTCCAGGTGAAAATGATGTGATGGCGTCAAATCTGGCAATGACATTGCACTGTCAATCCCGCTTTGAATAACCAGCAAGGATTCCAACTCTTTCATACAAGCAGCAACTTCTTTTTGACTGAAAAATTTGCTGTTGTCAAAGAAAGTCAATCCGAAAATACTGATCGAAAATCGACAGACCGAAAATCTGAGTTAATGCCAAGTTAAAATTAACATTAATTCTCACCAAAAATCTTTTCTTTCAGATAGACTAAATATTTTTTCTTTTATCAGCTTATCACCGACAAAGAGAGCGTGTGCAATGTTCATCTGCACTTGTCTTGTTTGCAACAGGTCATTGTAAAGCTCTAACCAGTGAGTGTTGTCTGATGCAAGATTAGAAATTAGGCTCAAAGCCAAGATGCACATCGAAGACGAGTCAGCCTGTGAAATTATTGTGCGTGTAAGCAATTATTGGCCACAAACGAATCATCTCCTAAACGAGTCGATTGACTTGGAAAATTGATAATTAATTTGTAAACAGAATGTTGTAAGACAAATTTCTAGTTAAATAGTTATACTGGTGATTAAAAAAACTACACTTATAAACCTGTAAATAATTTCCACTTTCTTCTCCGCCAGTTGCAGATATTATTGGCCGCAAAATCGACTGCATGGTCTGGATGCTAAATTTTTGGACTATTTTTGCTTTGACATTCGGATATTTTGACAATTCTTCTAAAACTTGCATCAGCTCGGAAAACCTGTTAATAGTTGCCCCGCTGTGCTTTTTCCGTGAGTCGCTCATGTCGTTGTTGATGTTAAACGCAAGCAGGAGGACAGACAGTTCGAGGATGTCAACTATTTCCTTGTATTCCAACTTCTTTCTCCTTACTTCTATCAGGATGTGTTTTATCGACGACAAAGCTTGTGATGAAACCTATTTTTAAAAAACACAAAATTATTGTATTACATATTTAAAAACTACAAGTTTCGCCCAAATTATTTTGATTTCTAAGTTTTATTTTTTGTGCATGTTTAAATTCTTGATATTTTTTACCTGTTCGACCGGTGCCCACTTCATAGATAGTCTTATAAAACTGGGATATAATCTGTCAATTTCTTTCAGTCCTAATGTCACAATGAAAGTGAAAAATTCCATCATAAGTCCCACGCACTCTGCATGGGAAATATTTTCTAGAGTGTTTAAAATAGGGAGAAGATTTTTTTCATAACTGCAAAAAACACGTTCAGTTAAAAAATATTAAAAATACAATTATTATCAAGCTTAATTTGTTTTCTTATAAAATTACCTGTCGTATTTTGAAAGTATCACATAACATTGTTCATTTGACTTTACATTCGTATAAAACTCAATAATGTGGCGAAGCAGTTGAGCGTCCCTGTTTTTTAAAGCCGGTACGATGCTGTTGAACGTTACTGTCACAAACTGTAAAACCATTTTTTCTGAAAGATTTTTGCCCATGTTTTCTAAAATAATTAGAAACTTGCAAATTTTGATTCGTGATTCTTCACTGGCTGGTTTCATTTTCAGCAGCTTATTGGTAAAAAGTTTGGCATTAACAGAGTTCATAAAAGTGTAAATGACAGCTAGATTTTTGTAACAGATGTTGATCAAAACGCCTAAAGCTAGACAGATAACTTCTTCCTCCGGTGATTCGAAGATCCATTTCGTCAAGTTTGATATCAGCAAAGGTAAGTGAGCTTCCTGCCATCGTATCTTTATTCCAAACGTGAATTCCTCGATTATTCTCAAAGCTTGGATTTGTTTATCCATTGATAGATCTTCCTAAAAATATAATAAATAATTATTTAATTATATAAATAATATGATATCAAAATAGTAGGAAACATAATTCATCATTTATTGACCTCGAGGAGCTTTGTCAGAATTGGAAAAAATTGATAAGTGTGAATGAGAGTTTGTCTAGCTGTTGTATTTTTGCATGCCGTCTGTAAAACGTCAACAGCGTTCCACATTAAAGGAGACTTGGAATTTAAAATGCCCATCAGATTGTAAAGGCTTGTGTAAAATTCTGTGACGATACATGAGTTTGGGTCAAATATGCTGAGATCTATCGTTGCACTGATCACCTGAAAAGTTACAAAACTTGAGTTAGATTTTTTTGTTCTATTTATTATTCAGTTTATTTAATATGATTATTTGATTTTTGAATTTTTTATTTTCCAACTTAGATGTTATCTTTTAAATTTCATTCGAATATCAAAATACTTTATAATTTTTTTTATTACTCACCCCTAAATTTCTTTGCAGAAGTAACGCAGTTTCCTCTTTTTGTTTTTCTGCATACTCTTGCGTGGAGGATATGAATGATTTTAGATGACAGTATTTGTCCATGGCGTTATCATCTGCAAAAACCAAAAACAACATTCTAATCTGACAGTATCATATACGAAATTACAAACCAAAACAGAATGAAATTGAGAAATTTGTCTGTTTTACTTGGAATTGCTATCTCTTGAAAACTTCTAATTGCGTTTAAAATTAAAGACATATTTATATATTCATGTGTATTCTTTGAAAAATTATACCTGAAAGGGAACCGTTATATGAGCGATGAAAGAAAATTGTTTACTTCAGTTTTGAAACATTATGAAATTGTTGTTTACTTACCAAAAAAACGATTATCCTCATAAAAACAAAGTTGAACACTAAAAAATTAACAATCCTTGTATAACACGAGGAAAAATAAAGCTGAACTTTTCAAACAACGGCCATTCAAAACTTGAACTTACGTCACTGGTTATGATTTGTAAGATGGGAAACTGAGGTTAGGAAAACTGAAGAACGAATTTTCTCTACAAAAATTTAAACGAAATTTGAATAAAATCTAGACAACAAAATAACCTGATTGCTTTTGATAATAGTTGTTTAAATTTAAAACAAACGAACAAAAGAAATATCGACCACAGTATTATTATTCAAAATCACTGATATTCTAAAAGAATAATTCCAAACAAATCTGCAAGCACGACTAATTTATAAACAAAATTTAGTAAACAGAAAAATTTAAATCAATTTAAGAAATAATAAGAAAGTGAAATTATATTTGAAATATATTTTTCTTAGTATCTCTGTCTTATTCTATGATAGCACAATAGAGAGAGGGTACAATCACTTCACAAAACCAAAACAGTTTGCGCGCGCTTCGAAAGTTCCAGATGGCGTCAGTGTGCCTCTCACTGTGACACCTGATGTCCTTGTGAGTAGTTGTTTTCAGTTTCTCCATAAGATAAAGAAGAAGAAAGAAGAGTAGGCTAGAATAACTGGTTGAAAATTCGTAAACATTAACATACCTATAAAACAAATGATAAATTTATAGGTAAATTTTATAATCACTTAGATATTTATTATCTTCTTTTATTTCACAAATATCACAATTTATTGAACAGATTGAAAAATCAATACAATTTTTTTTATTTATCGTAAGCATATATACGAAAAATTAACCTGTGATTCAAGGAAAGAAACTGCAACATTAAATAACCGGTACTAATCGATACTTCAGCACGAAAATAATTCGTCAAAATAAAACGGACAAAATAGAAGCAAAAATCTTCGATGATAAGTACATGTTTGAAGATGAAATCCTTATCGAATGTGAATAACAGGAAAGAAAACACAAGAAGCAACTATTGCAGCTCATCAAGATACATAAGAAGGAAAGAGAGAACAAGAGATCACTTCGAGAGATGAGATTGAATTTGTATAGTCGCTGACGTTAGCGAGTAATAAAAAAGATGATGAGAGAAAAACATCTCAACTACCCAAGAGAAGGTTTTGACCACGTTCGAGGAAACTAAAAAGTCTGACAAACTATCCATTTAAAAAGAACCTCAGTAAAAATAATTCATTTATCACAGTACCTAAGCTAAGTAGGTGAACTAGATAATAAAAATATTTAGATTCAAAATGATTAGTATTTAGGTCAGTTTATTGAAATGATTGTATTCATTCGCGGTTTTGTTCACTATTATAAATGTTTGGCGGGTTAAAATTTGACCGGAAAAAAATTGGATACCTATGCATATAACCATAAAGAGTGGCAGCAATGTTTTGAGTAACACGTAGAAAGGCAGTTAAATTTTGTAATGAAGATGGATGTTCCATCAGGAGTGAGGACTGAAAAATTTTTCAACGATCCATAACATGAGTCTTACAGTGCCATGAAAATAATATTAAAACTCGAACGAACTCAACTTTTATTTGGTAAATCTATTTCTTTATTTACACTATGACAATGTTATGAATAATTAAATAATTTGAACGAAAATTTTAATTTCTTACAGGTTTTATGAAAGATGTTATTAAATTTCGTTCAAAATTAAAACTTTTGATCTCATCAGAAGCACTTGATGCCTCAAATTTCATATAGATATTTTGCACAGTAAATCGCCTCAAGATGATTACATCGTCATGTGCAAAGTTCAATTCAACAAATACACGATTCAATCATTAGGAGGCATTGTAGTTTTTCAAAATGCTTTAGAAAAAGGATGCAAAAACTAGAATCCAAGTTGACTGAATAACTGCTTTCCTTAGTTTACGCAAACTTGTCTAATGATTTGCGATCGAAGATTTTCTATCCAACTCCGCCTGATGCTAGAAAAGTCATACTTAACACAAATACTTCTAAGACTTTATTGACAATCGACAAAATCATTTTTATTGATCCATGATAATGATAAAATAAAAAAAAAATACAATCCAAGAGGGAGGATGGAAACTTTAAAGATTGTTTTGATCAGCAAAACTTCTTTTAAGTAGAAAACAAGGAATGAAATTTAACATTTTTTTAATATTCAACTTTAAAAATTATTTGAAAAGTGTAGAATCTTTTTTGATCTGATTTAATATTTTAATTACTATTTTAGAGTGTGAAGCTCGGAAAATGTTTTAAAATAGTCGAGTTTCTTCTAGGTTTAAAGATGGCTTGAAAATATTCTTAATGAGTAAAGCTTTCACGATCCAGGTGAATGTTTTAAACTGAATAATTTAATTTAATTAAAAATTAATCGTACAAAGGAACTTTCAACAACTCATTTCAGACAGAGATCATTGACCCTTGAAAATATACAATCAGTGTCAGCAAACGGATTTTAATACCCAATGGTGTTGCTAAATATTAATCAAGTATAGACCAATAAAAAAACTTGCCAGGTTCAGAAATAGCTCGTTGAAATGATGCAAAGAGTCGAGATCGATTTTGTGTCTGGAATTTCAAATATAACAAACATAAGAAAAGTCATTACTATTATTATCACCAATCAAACGGTTTTTTTTACAGTTGTACAGTGCGTTTTTTAAACATTTGTCTAGAAATAGTTTTAAAGATAGATTCGACCAACAAAAAGAGTTACTAGCAGATTGCACCATGATGACACTAAAATATTCTTAGTAAGTTTAAAATATTCTTAAACTTTACTTTTTTATATAGCGTTTATCATGTCTAAATAAATATATTTTAACATGAAATATATCCAAACAATGTATTATCGATTGATTATTATAATATACGTAGTAAAACAATTTTATATTATCTCTTATTTTTGTTGATACATTGATCATTTAATAATTATTAGTTTATTTATTATTATATTTTGTTAATCTTTTCATATTTAAATGTATTGAATTTTAATATACATTTTTATATGTTGCTTTCTAGAATCCCTGCTATTACCGACAATAAGTAATTTACCGTCAAGACATATGTCCTCTGGTTCAGTATCAGTCATTCTGGAGCTCTGCTGTAGTCGCCACTGATTTACATTAATTTGAGTATTTTATGGGAGTTCAAATGATATTAACTCTCAAGTTCAGCTTTAAATAGATTCTTGACCAACATATTTGCACATGCTATTTAAAAGTTAGAGGTTCAGAGGAAGAACATTGATATACATTTTATTATTCATTCTTGTTTAATAAAACTAACATTTTACTTGAAAATTTATTTATTATAAACAATCTTAGTTCAATGATACTTTCGTACATCTCAAATTTGTTTTAAGTATTAAAGTATTAATCACAATGAATTATACAGTGTTAAAAATAAAATATGTTAATCGTTCTAGTGATATAATTGAAACCTTATACTTTTTTTTGAATCTTTTGGTTTTACAATAATTTTTATCACTTTAACAAATATGAAGATTGTTATTGACCAAATAATCTATTCATGTCATTTTTATTATTTCTTTTTTGAAATCAATGCCTCGATCCATGTAATCAATCATTTGTTTCAGCAAAAGTACGCAAATTTCAAATTTGCCATCTTAAAACGAACACACTGTATCCATCAGTCCATTTGCAAATGGGCAAGTTGCTTTTCTTTAAGAAATTTCAAATCCTAAATTGAAAATAAAAATAATTATCCTGCTTGAACAATTTTTAATTTGGAATTTTTAATTCCAAATTAATTAATGAAATAAAAATACCTCCCAAACATGATCATCGTGATTCAAGTTCAATTCAACGATGGTCAAAACGTACCCGTATATAGAGTGTCTTGTTGAATTACATAGATGTAAGATGGGCAGCAGTACATTTCTGAAAAATTAAAAAGCGTTGGTATTTCAAATAATAAATAATCTGTTTATACAATTAAAATTATGAAGCATAATTAACGGACTTAATTGTAATGAAAAATTAATAATGAATCTCTGCAAAAAACAACTTCAGGAAAGTTTATACATACGGGACCAAAATATGGCTACTGAATTTTAGTTCTTCAAGCGCTTAAACTAAGCGAGATGGCGCTGCGGCGTATGCTGGTGAGTCATAGTCATTTTCCCCCATGCCATTTCCCCCCCAGCCAACTTCAGGTTGGTGTTTGTGTCACGCGCGTCGTTGCGCATCAGTTTGCAGTGTTGTGTTCAATTGTGTTGACACTTTAAAGTGTCAACGTGAACCTGAGTGCAACGATCCGACGTTAATCTAGGTTAACCTAGAGCGCGAGGCTTTAAATTTACTTTAAATTTATACATTAAATTATATTTAAATAAGGAAGTGTTTAACCGCACAGCAAGACTTGAGACGCGAAAATCGAAGAATATTCAAAAAATAAAATGCAGCGTTGCCACGTCGTTTTCGTACTCGAAACTCGAAACTCGATTTTATGAAATTTTACTTTTTAAAGCAAGAAACGCATTTTTAACGGGATTCTCTACTTATTGAGGGATGGGTATGTCTTGCCGAATTCACATGGTACCGAACGGGATTTGATGTTGAAAATATTTGACACCGACGGAAAATAAAGAAGAAAAATATAGACAT